>OX352729.1:0-20000 GCA_947095525.1 Trisateles emortualis | reverse complement strand
TGATTTATATCTTTTATTATTTGATTTGTTTCTTAATATATTTTTCTTTAGTCTGTACACAATGTTGTCAGTCAATTTATTATTTTTAATTTATACTTTATTTGGCTGAAGGCCTTTATATTGGTCTTTTTAGGCTGAAGGCTATTTATGTTGACGGCTTAAGGCCTTTATGTTGACGGCTGAAGGCCTTATGTTAGCGGCTAAGTGCCGTTTTATGTATGGCTGAAGGCCTGATTTAGAGCTTAGGGCTCTTAATTTTATACTTGGGCGGAAGGCCCTAATATTTCAGGTCTATTAATTTATTGGTTGTCGTCTCATCTCTGTGATGGATGGCCATCTTAAGGTTGTAATCGATGACCATCTTTGAATTCTCGTTTTCGTTCTCCCGTATAATCCTGCCCAGTGCGTCCGAGGGATCATCGTTGTAATATGTACAAGTTTTAGTGTGTCTTGATATAGCGACCACTGCGTGAGAAACACTATAGTGAACCGGAATGGTTTTGCTTTTTTGTTTTATTATGATAGTGTGTTCGTAGCATAGCCCTTGTGCCTCGTGTATGGTTAGGGTTCGGGATTCTTCTCCAGAGCCATAGCCATTTCTTATTAGATCTTTCTTCTCCTCCTGGGTGAAGGTTAAAAAGAGTGTTCTAGGCTGGCTCTTCGGGATGTCCGCATCCTTGTAGGCTTTCAGGAATATTGATTTGGGTGTAATACTGGACGAATATATTCCGTTGTATACACCCTTTAGGGCGTATGCTACGTCCATTGGGCATCTGTGGGTACAATTTAGGTTTTTGGTTTCTGTTATAGTTGGTTTTTGGTATTCTATTTTAAATAGGTTCTCACGTTCTATGTAAGGGAGCTGGTTTATGTCGCCTACCATCAGCAGTTCTTTGGCTTCTGATAGGCGTGTTGCCATTACAATGGATCCAAAGTGGTTCATCAGGGCCTCGTCGACTATTAGCCGACTGCACTTCTCTTTCTGATTAGATGGTATTCCATGTGTAAGGACAGATGCCATGGTTCTAATTTTGTTGGTGGCATCAGCTCCCTTTTTGACAGATATTTTCTGTTTCAGATCTTTCTCTGCTTCCTTCGTTGTTGTTATTATAAGATCTGTATCTGCGTTAAAGTGGTTCACTATCCAGGTTGTCTTACCACACCCTGGCACTCCGTTTATGTTGGTGGTGGTTGGGATCGTCCAGCCCTCGTATTGTCCGGCTGGCGCTAGCTGTTCAGCTTTCGTAAGTATGGTATCGTACAGCCAGATCTCGGTACACTGGGCGATCACTACTACGGGATCAGTGCTTGGTGTCTGGTAAGTCACCACCCCCGACGAGCGGGTTTCCTGTTTATCTATAGGGACTATGCCGCTTGTAGCATTATATGCCACCATGTGTGGGCGTATGTCCGTCCCCATGATTACCTCCGCTGTGTCGTTGTTATAGATGGTTGCATCTGCCTCCTCGAGTCTTATTTTGAGCAGTCCTTTGTTGTCGTGTTGGAATGCTTCTAATATTTTCCTGCATTCCAACGTCTTAAGGGTTTTTGTGGCTCTGGTAATTGCAGTGAACTCGATGAAGGCATTTATATAGTCGTCTATTGGGGCAACCACTTTCTTATAGGTCGGGGGTGTCACTTTTCCTTTATCTGAGTTTGTTCTTTTACTTGTACTTGCACTAGGACAGGGTTCGGGGTTCTTTGTGAATGTTTGGAGGGCATTTGCCTGGGTTTGCTTCCCTTTACTGGCGAGTTTCTTGGGGACCCAAAGCGCCGCCGCCTTCATGGTTTCAAGTATCGAGGTGATGGATGATTTTATCGGCGATTTCTTGCCTTGCGCTTTTTTATTATTGCGCTCCTCCTCGTATCTCTGTTGAAGGCGCTCCGAGCCACTCTTGGCTCTGGGACCGGATTGTGGCGATGTTGTGGGTGAGGGGTGGGGGGTTTCTTGTGGTTTCTTCCTCAGGAAGTTGAGATTTTCACCCCGGTTCTCATATACTATCACCTCGTGGTAATCTGAAGCTTTTACACTTCCGAGATGATCTGCCACCTCCCCTTTAAAGAAACCAGCTGTCATCGTATCTACACTGATGGTACGAGGTAGTATTTCCTGATGTTTGCTGGTTTTTGCTATCTCGTTTAGAAGGGCACTTGCCTGTGCAAATGGGGTGACATTGTGATCTTCTTTGAGTAATAAGATCACTTTGTTTTTTGTGCGAAGCAGTCGGCATTTTAATTCCGATATCTCCAACTCGCACAATTCCTCATATCTCTTGCGTTTCAGGGCAGTTTTTCCGGTGTCCTTCTTTACGAGTGCAGCCAGTCCCGGCGCTATGGTTATGGTGTTGGGTCCCGTTTCCGCACAGAAGCTTATGCCCAGCCGCTCTTGGGGGTCCCTCATGTATAGGGCCACGCCTCTGGTTCTCAATCCTGGCACACCACTTTCCCCTTTCTCCAGCATAGCTTTTATCGACGAATGCCGGCAGGTTATGTGATGTGTTTTCGGTTGCGAGTCCTGCGTCAGAGGTTGGTATATACTTTGTGTATCCATGGGGGCTTTATGTCTCAGGGCGGCTGAGCCCAGGATCTTCTCGGCGTAAGTCAGGAAAGGAGTTCTTAGTTTCTCCTGCTCGAGAAGATGGTGTAGGTTTTCCTTTGTGATGTTTATCTCCAATTCAAATTCTATGTCCATTCTGGCTGTCTGGTATCTTGGGCATTCGAGTAACAAGTGCCATACTGATTCGCTGGCAGATGGGTCGCACTCACATTCTGGGGTATCTCTTAGATGGAACCTGTGGAGATATTCGGCCGTTGCCCCGTGTCCCGTCAATAACTGCATTTGGATTGGTGTCAGTTTAGTGTTCCTTACCAGTCGGTATGCTGAATTTACATCTGGTAGGAACTCTTTTGTGACTGCTCCGGTAGTGGAGTTATTGTACCTGTCCTGCCATAAGGAGATGCTCTCTTCTCTTATCATCCTTTTTGCGTAGGACAGTGGGACTAGTTGGTAGTCAGGGGGTTGGATGGCTGTGAGTGCCGCTCTTTTAGCGAGTTCGTCTGCTCTCTCGTTACCCGCTGTACCTGCATGGGCTCTAAGCCAGAACAGCCTGAGGTGTCTCCCTGCATCTTGGATGGATTTAACATTTTCTTTTATTGTCTGGGCTAATGGCAGCATCTGTTTGGAGTTCTTTAGTAAGTCTAGAGATGATCTGGAGTCGCTCAGAATATTTACTGTTGGCTCCTGGCTCTTACTGGCCAACTCAACAGCTCTATGCAGGGCATATAATTCTGATTGGAATACTGTGCAAGAGGGGGCTAGGCTGAAAGTTTCATGGCTTGTCTCACTACCTTCCTCCCACCACGTTAAGGCAGCTCCGGTTTTACCCTCGATCTTGCTGCCGTCGGTATATATTTGGGGTCCTGTAATGTGGTGGGATTCTACCGTTTCGGGTTCCATATCTTCTAGTAACTCATACTCAATAGTTGTTAGTTGAGATGGGTGGGTTTGGTCTAGATAACTCACCTTGGTTTCGAGTTTCTTGCCTGGTGGTAGATAATCTATGGATAGACCCTTTTTGGTGAGGTACAAGCTTGCCGCCTCTCGTATCCTTATGTCTAAGGGCAGTAAACCAGCCAGCGTCAGTGCGGATGTTAGTGACACTGTTCTGTATGCCCTGCATATCTTAATAGCGAAGCCTCTCTGGATGGAGTTAAGAGCTTCCTGGATCATTTTGAGTTCTGTTGCCGGTGCCCATGCAGCCGCTGCATAGGTCATTATGGGCTCTATTACTGACACGTATATGGTTCTGACTATCTCCGGGTTTAAGCCCCACGTAACTTTCGCTGCACACGCTAGTTGTTTGTAAATGTCTGCGGCCTTTTTACAGATGGCAGATACGTGTGTTTTGAAAGTCAGTGTTTTGTTGATGGTTAGGCCGAGGATCTTGATTTCGTCAACCAGTGTTATTCTCCTGTTCGACATGTAGATTTCGGGGTCTACGAGCTTCAGCTTCCTTGTATGCAACATCGCAAATGTTTTGTGCGGTGCAAAGTTCAGCTTGTTTTGCTGTCCCCACTCGACTACTGTCTGTAATGCACTGGTTGCTTCCACTTCCAACTTACTGATGGAGTGATCGGAGAAGGTCAGAACTACGTCGTCTGCGAACGCTTGGCATCTTACGCCTCTGTTTGAGAGGGTCTCTAGCAGAGAATCTAGAATGATATTCCAAAAGGTCGGTCCTCCTATGGATCCCTGGACGCAGCCCTTTGTTGTCCTCTTTTCGCTAGTTGCCCTGGCGTAGTTTACCACCACTTTGCGGTCGTGAAGGTAAGAGCCCACCATGCCGTAAAGGTTCTTTGGGCAGTTCTTTTTGGCTAGTTGGTTGAGTAGAGCTGGCCACCAGGCGTTGTCGAATGCACCCTCTATGTCCAGTGAGACGACGAGGACCGACTTCTTGTCCTTCATCTCGTCTTGTATGTACGTCACTAGGTCGTAGAGAGCGTCCTCAGTGCTGCGCTGGGGCATGAACCCATACTGGTGCTTATTTAATGTTGGAAGGGTGTGCCATTGGATGCGGCCTATCATCATTTTCTCAAGGATTTTTCCGAGTATAGATAACAGGCCGATAGGTCGGTATGATTTTGGGTGTGTGTAGTCATCCTTGCCAGGTTTGCGTAGTATTACTACGTGTGCCTTTTTCCATTCTATTGGGAAGTATTCTAGTGACATGCACTTGTTAGCCAGTGCGATGTATACTTCCTTGTTGGCGAGAATGGCTTCCGTGCATATGTCGGCGGTGAACCCATCCGGGCCGGGGGCTTTTCTTGGGTTAAGTGCTGCCAGCACTTGGTCCAGCTCCGCCGGTGTGAAGGGGGGGTCATCCGCATGCGGATAGGATGTTGATGTCGGCAAGGATGAAGGGGCAGTATTTCTAATTGTTTGGTGGTAGGGGGAATCGGTTTCCTCCGAGTCATCCGGGTAGAATGTTTTGGCCAGTAAGGCGGCCGAGTCACCGGGGCTAAGGGTTTTACCTCCGGAGTCTCTTAGGAGTGTGTCCTCCTGTTTCCTTGCTGTCTTCCGGATAACCCTGTATATTCCATCCCACATACTTTCTTTGTCCTGTTTGGCACAGAACTCCTTCCAACTAGTTGTTTGTGCCTCCTCTGTTCTAGTTTTGTATGTAATGTTGGCTTCTTGATATTCTCTGATTACTTGATGAATCCTATGTTCAGCAGCATTCCTTATTCTACGTTTTTTACGTAAGACGTCTTTTTTGAGTTCGCATAGTTCTGTGGACCACCAAGGTGGTACTGGGCTGCCCTTGTAGACACCCGTTTTAGGGATTTGATTCTCGCACACATCCTGAATAATGTTTATGTAGGTTGTGGCGAGGACTTCCAGTTCTGAGGGTGTTTTGGCTGCACTGATGGTTTGATTTGTGATGTTATTTTCTGCTAGGGATGTCTGGAGTAATAGTCTGAAGTCCTTCCACTTTGCCTTTTTGGTGTTGTATCTGCGCGTAGTGACCGGCCGTAATGGTACTGGGGCCTTGTCTAGGCGCAGGGAGAAGGTGATGGCATTGTGGTCTGAAGTGGTGAGGTGTCTATCTACTTTCCAGTTATCTATTCTCCCTAGCAGTGATTGCGTGCATGCCGTGACGTCTACGATACTGGTGTAGAGCCTGCCTCTTCTGCTGGTCTCAAACGTGGGTGTGTTTCCTACGTTGAGGACATGCAGGCTCATTTCGTTAAGGAACGCGCTATACTCACTTCCCCTTTCATCTTCCAAGTTACTGCCCCACCAGTGGCTCCAAGCATTTACATCTCCTGCTATTATGTTGTTGCTAGTTGTTGTTGTAAGGTTCTGCAGGAGAGCTTTGCACCGGTGTATATATGAGTCGATACGCTGGTCTCCCTCGAAATAGACTGAGATGAGACCGATTTTCATGGTTCCAGTGTCGACTAGTGCTGCCACTTCGGTTTCGGTAACTATTTGGGGGTCGTGAGTGACTGCCAGATTATTTCCAAAAATTACAATGGCCGCTTTGTTCGGTTTTTGTCTGTTCAAGGTGCACTGGATTATCTTAGTGCCGGGGTATTGTTTTATTGTGCCCGTCCTTCCTACATAGGGCTCTTGTATAAGGGCAATTGTAACACCCCGGCTATCGGCTTCTTTGAACAGCTCAGCCATCGCGACCTTTGATCTTTGGAGGTTGGCTTGTATTATCTTGAGTATTTTGTTTTGGGGTGGTTGAGTTTGGGGGGGGGTGGTGTCATCCTTAGCACAGGTAGGAGACTTTAGAGCGTGCTATGGCATCCCACTTGTGGCGCTCTGGGCAGTCGCCACTGAAGGCTATGTGAGCCGCTGCTGCGGTTTTAGACTGCTTCTTGCAGTTTATGCATGACGGAGGTTTCCCTTCGTTTCTGCTTGGGCATTTGTCCCATGTGTGTTGGTCGCCGCAGTAGCTGCATCGCTCTTCCGTCTCCTGACAGGTATTTCTGGTGTGTCCGAACGCTAAGCATTTGGTACACTGTATTAAAGGTGAGTGATCCACTACAGGTCTTCGTTGCAGATCTATATAAAGTTTCCCTGCCTCCAGGATGTTTTTGTGAAGGATAGGGGTCACTTCTAAGACCGGATGGCACTCATGTGGATTTCGAGCCCTTTTCCGGTACCTCACCCTTATTTTCCTGTCTTTTGGGTCAGTGCCCGTTAGGACGTTTTTATTCTGTGCTAGTATGTGTTCCACCAATTCCGCGTCGGTATGGTAGGAGAGCACGTCCCTTACTAGAAGAAGTGGGTTTGTGTTCTTAGCCACTTCCGCTTTCAGGGACTTATTTCTGCTGATTCGCTTCTCCACCAACGCTAGATCTTCCTTGGCGAAACAACTTATGACGACTTTTTGGTTTTTGACTTTTCGCAGACGATCCACCCTTGCCCCTGATGTTTTTGGGTCTAGGACAGTGCGTATGATCTTGATTACGCTGTCGGATGTTTTTGTATTGTCCGTTGAGGATATTATCAGCGAGTGGTTTTGCCTTCTTGGCAGGGGAGGCTTCTTGGCGGCCTGTTGGGCATAGGTTGGTTTCACCGTTGCCTGCTGTTGTTTAAGCATTTCGGTTATAGCCAACTCTGTGCCTATGCTCATGGACGCCGTTGGCAGAGGTGTGTCCCTCTTTTCTTCTCGTAGCGTCTTGAGTTCTGAGGCGACGGCCTTAAGCCTCTCCGTGATGGGCGAGAGGTGTTCCCCTATGTCAATTTTAGGTGGTAATGGAGGGGGGATGGTTTTGGCCTCTGTAATTTTAGAAACCACTGCCTTTAATTCCTTTTTAATATCAGCGATGTCTTCCTCCAACGCTGGTGTGATGGTGTTAGCCGTTGTGGAGGGGGATTTTGGTGACAATGGCTTGATGGCTGTACTTTTCTGGACAAGTTTTGTTACGTCTTTTTTCAACTCGTCGATTTGAATTTGAGTGGTTTTTGACCTGTTTAGCAAGTTACCCAGGTCCTTTTTCAGAGGCTCTAGATGGATTGAGCTTGAGGTGTTGGGGTTGGTTTGTAGGTCGTCGGCAATCTTTGAGAGTTTCGAGTCTAGTTTTTTCAGACTCTCTGCCGACTCCTTAATTTGTTGGTGGGGCTCTCTTGTCTCAAATTCTAACCAACTTCTTGTATCTTTAGTTTCTTTGAAGGTAGCTGCCAACTCCTTCTTTGTGCTTAGAAGACCTGCAGTAAGTTCAGCAATTGCTTTGTTGTGGCCACGTTCCACTCGCACTAACTCCTGTGCGTGTCGTGACCTCTCTTTCTCGAGGTTGTATTTATGTCTAGACCTTGAGTCTGAGAGGGACAACACTATTTCGTAAAGTGCCTGTAGGCTGTTGAGGGCCACAACTTTACACTCCCGCTTCATGTTTCCTGCTTGTTCTAAGGCTTCCTTGCCACTTTGTAAGTGTTCGTTGGCAGCTATTGTGGCCACGTCCATCTCGACGCCCATTCCCCGTCTGCTGGTCATTATCATGCTCTTTCTATTTTTGTCGGAGCACTGTGACTCGGGGTACTCGAGCCTGGAGGACGCGTCACTTCCCTCGGATGTTTTTGAGGGTAGGTCGAATTCCTTCTCTATTTCTTCCCACATCTCGGACCTCTCAATGTTCAGAAAGTCGACGGGTGTTGATGCCGCCGACAATGTGGAGTTTGGTGATGGTGCGTCCGATTCTTGGGGAAGATTAGGTGAAGGCACAATGGTCTCTGATGTTGTTGGGGTTCTGGCCAAAGTGGCTTTGGTCAGGACCTTTTGCCTTAGTGTTTTCGACTTGGTGGGGGACGTTTTAGGAGATGATGTCCTTTTTTTTGTTTTGGTTGTTTTAAGCGTCGGGTTCTTTGTTGCCTTGGAACTCGTCGCTGTTGTGGCTTTTGTGGCTGATGTGCTGGTGGTGATTTTGTCTGCCATTTTGTTTTTGTTTGTAAAAAGGTTGTGTTAAATTGATTGACTGACTTCAATTGCGTACGCTGACTAGCGTCCTCGTCGTTGTTGATGACGAAAAAAGTGTGTTGAGGTGATTTTCTCCGCCGTGGGGCGTCGTATCGAGAATCCGTTGGAGCCAAAAGATGGGGCTTGTTCTCCCGATTTCAACGACCCCAAACTCGATGGGTCTATCTCCACTGGTTTCGGAGTTAGGTCTCGGGGGGGTGAGGTACCCTTGAGGGGAGGGGGGGGGGGTTCGATCAAAGATCTCGTTTGGGTAAGAAAAAGTTGGAGGGGGGAGGGGGGGGGTAGGAAGTGGAGGGGGAGAGGGGTAATATGAGGGGAGTGGGGGGGTGGTAGGGCCTGGTTGCCCTGATTAAAATGAGCCCACACAATTGGGGGTATGTATAGCGGTTTTGAAGAAACCGTATACTTGAATTTTTGAGGGGTGGGGGTAGAAGACCAGGGGGTGGTTTCCAAAAAGTTGGGTTGTGGTGGGGGCTTGATGTCCTGAGTGGAATGAGCCCTCACACTGTGGATGTATACGCACGGGTCTAGGAGATCCGTGGGTATGAAGAGTGGAGGGGGGTAGAAGACCCTTGGAGGTGGTGGTGTATAGGAAGGTGAGGAAGGATTAGGTGGATCCTCAAGAATACCTGCGGCGTCCGATGGTGACTTGTGGTCTGAGTCCTTTGGATTTTCTTTGCTTCAAATTGATGGATTGATGGACAGATTGATGGTTTGTAGCGTGTAACGGGGGACGATTGACTGACGGCTGTCAGTGTCAGTTGACTTTGACAATTAAACCGCGTGGTGGCTGTCAGTTGAATTTGACAAGTAACTTAGGTTAGTACCACGCGGTCGGTGATGTCACGTCGTGTTCTACGTCACCCCGTGAACAAAGGATTTTAAAAAATTACGAAAAACTACGATGGATCCTGTAGTGTGGGGTATCAGGAGAAAGGTCTCGTCGCGGCGAATACGATGGTCGATTTTGTTTTGTGATTCGAGTGACGTGTCGGGATTTATTCGCGTTTAAAGTGGGGGAAAGTTGGGGATGATAATAACTTTTCAACCCCTTTGTGGAACCTTAAGTGCGGGGTATCGGTGTAACGGGCTCGCCGCGGCCTACACGTTGGTGGTGTTTTTGTGGCGATTTGTTTGACGTAGCTGGAGATATGAGGGTGTGAAGGTGCCAAGTTGGGGATGGCAATATCTCCACAACCCCTTGTCCGATTTCGTCGCGAGTGGTTTCCTTGTGTCGGGGCCGACGTCCCCGAACTGCCGATGGTGTTATAATTGAATTTGGACTGACCTTTTTCGAGATTTTTCGTGATTTGTGTGTGTGATGTTTGAGGACCTGGTTTCCACAGTTGGAGTGACAGGATGGATCTGCCAACACTTGTACAGGTGAGTTGATCACTGTTATTCACTGTAAACACTTTTTTAGACGCGTAGCTCGATTTTCCTGATTTTTAGGAATTTTTTTGTCGGAGCTAATGTTGTTCGTGTCGATGTTTGGTGCGTACTGGGTTAGGTTAGGTTAGGTTAGGTTAGGTTAGGTTAGGTTAGGTTAGGTTAGGTTAGGTTAGGTTAGGTTAGGTTAGGTTAGGTTAGGTTAGGTTAGGTTAGGTTAGGTTAGGTTAGGTTAGGTTAGGTTAGGTTAGGTTAGGTTAGGTTAGGTTAGGTTAGGTTAGGTTAGGTTAGGTTAGGTTAGGTTAGGTTAGGTTAGGTTAGGTTAGGTTAGGTTAGGTTAGGTTAGGTTAGGTTAGGTTAGGTTAGGTTAGGTTAGGTTAGGTTAGGTTAGGTTAGGTTAGGTTAGGTTAGGTTAGGTTAGGTTAGGTTAGGTTAGGTTAGGTTAGGTTAGGTTAGGTTAGGTTAGGTTAGGTTAGGTTAGGTTAGGTTAGGTTAGGTTAGGTTAGGTTAGGTTAGGTTAGGTTAGGTTAGGTTAGGTTAGGTTAGGTTAGGTTAGGTTAGGTTAGGTTAGGTTAGGTTAGGTTAGGTTAGGTTAGGTTAGGTTAGGTTAGGTTAGGTTAGGTTAGGTTAGGTTAGGTTAGGTTAGGTTAGGTTAGGTTAGGTTAGGTTAGGTTAGGTTAGGTTAGGTTAGGTTAGGTTAGGTTAGGTTAGGTTAGGTTAGGTTAGGTTAGGTTAGGTTAGGTTAGGTTAGGTTAGGTTAGGTTAGGTTAGGTTAGGTTAGGTTAGGTTAGGTTAGGTTAGGTTAGGTTAGGTTAGGTTAGGTTAGGTTAGGTTAGGTTAGGTTAGGTTAGGTTAGGTTAGGTTAGGTTAGGTTAGGTTAGGTTAGGTTAGGTTAGGTTAGGTTAGGTTAGGTTAGGTTAGGTTAGGTTAGGTTAGGTTAGGTTAGGTTAGGTTAGGTTAGGTTAGGTTAGGTTAGGTTAGGTTAGGTTAGGTTAGGTTAGGTTAGGTTAGGTTAGGTTAGGTTAGGTTAGGTTAGGTTAGGTTAGGTTAGGTTAGGTTAGGTTAGGTTAGGTTAGGTTAGGTTAGGTTAGGTTAGGTTAGGTTAGGTTAGGTTAGGTTAGGTTAGGTTAGGTTAGGTTAGGTTAGGTTAGGTTAGGTTAGGTTAGGTTAGGTTAGGTTAGGTTAGGTTAGGTTAGGTTAGGTTAGGTTAGGTTAGGTTAGGTTAGGTTAGGTTAGGTTAGGTTAGGTTAGGTTAGGTTAGGTTAGGTTAGGTTAGGTTAGGTTAGGTTAGGTTAGGTTAGGTTAGGTTAGGTTAGGTTAGGTTAGGTTAGGTTAGGTTAGGTTAGGTTAGGTTAGGTTAGGTTAGGTTAGGTTAGGTTAGGTTAGGTTAGGTTAGGTTAGGTTAGGTTAGGTTAGGTTAGGTTAGGTTAGGTTAGGTTAGGTTAGGTTAGGTTAGGTTAGGTTAGGTTAGGTTAGGTTAGGTTAGGTTAGGTTAGGTTAGGTTAGGTTAGGTTAGGTTAGGTTAGGTTAGGTTAGGTTAGGTTAGGTTAGGTTAGGTTAGGTTAGGTTAGGTTAGGTTAGGTTAGGTTAGGTTAGGTTAGGTTAGGTTAGGTTAGGTTAGGTTAGGTTAGGTTAGGTTAGGTTAGGTTAGGTTAGGTTAGGTTAGGTTAGGTTAGGTTAGGTTAGGTTAGGTTAGGTTAGGTTAGGTTAGGTTAGGTTAGGTTAGGTTAGGTTAGGTTAGGTTAGGTTAGGTTAGGTTAGGTTAGGTTAGGTTAGGTTAGGTTAGGTTAGGTTAGGTTAGGTTAGGTTAGGTTAGGTTAGGTTAGGTTAGGTTAGGTTAGGTTAGGTTAGGTTAGGTTAGGTTAGGTTAGGTTAGGTTAGGTTAGGTTAGGTTAGGTTAGGTTAGGTTAGGTTAGGTTAGGTTAGGTTAGGTTAGGTTAGGTTAGGTTAGGTTAGGTTAGGTTAGGTTAGGTTAGGTTAGGTTAGGTTAGGTTAGGTTAGGTTAGGTTAGGTTAGGTTAGGTTAGGTTAGGTTAGGTTAGGTTAGGTTAGGTTAGGTTAGGTTAGGTTAGGTTAGGTTAGGTTAGGTTAGGTTAGGTTAGGTTAGGTTAGGTTAGGTTAGGTTAGGTTAGGTTAGGTTAGGTTAGGTTAGGTTAGGTTAGGTTAGGTTAGGTTAGGTTAGGTTAGGTTAGGTTAGGTTAGGTTAGGTTAGGTTAGGTTAGGTTAGGTTAGGTTAGGTTAGGTTAGGTTAGGTTAGGTTAGGTTAGGTTAGGTTAGGTTAGGTTAGGTTAGGTTAGGTTAGGTTAGGTTAGGTTAGGTTAGGTTAGGTTAGGTTAGGTTAGGTTAGGTTAGGTTAGGTTAGGTTAGGTTAGGTTAGGTTAGGTTAGGTTAGGTTAGGTTAGGTTAGGTTAGGTTAGGTTAGGTTAGGTTAGGTTAGGTTAGGTTAGGTTAGGTTAGGTTAGGTTAGGTTAGGTTAGGTTAGGTTAGGTTAGGTTAGGTTAGGTTAGGTTAGGTTAGGTTAGGTTAGGTTAGGTTAGGTTAGGTTAGGTTAGGTTAGGTTAGGTTAGGTTAGGTTAGGTTAGGTTAGGTTAGGTTAGGTTAGGTTAGGTTAGGTTAGGTTAGGTTAGGTTAGGTTAGGTTAGGTTAGGTTAGGTTAGGTTAGGTTAGGTTAGGTTAGGTTAGGTTAGGTTAGGTTAGGTTAGGTTAGGTTAGGTTAGGTTAGGTTAGGTTAGGTTAGGTTAGGTTAGGTTAGGTTAGGTTAGGTTAGGTTAGGTTAGGTTAGGTTAGGTTAGGTTAGGTTAGGTTAGGTTAGGTTAGGTTAGGTTAGGTTAGGTTAGGTTAGGTTAGGTTAGGTTAGGTTAGGTTAGGTTAGGTTAGGTTAGGTTAGGTTAGGTTAGGTTAGGTTAGGTTAGGTTAGGTTAGGTTAGGTTAGGTTAGGTTAGGTTAGGTTAGGTTAGGTTAGGTTAGGTTAGGTTAGGTTAGGTTAGGTTAGGTTAGGTTAGGTTAGGTTAGGTTAGGTTAGGTTAGGTTAGGTTAGGTTAGGTTAGGTTAGGTTAGGTTAGGTTAGGTTAGGTTAGGTTAGGTTAGGTTAGGTTAGGTTAGGTTAGGTTAGGTTAGGTTAGGTTAGGTTAGGTTAGGTTAGGTTAGGTTAGGTTAGGTTAGGTTAGGTTAGGTTAGGTTAGGTTAGGTTAGGTTAGGTTAGGTTAGGTTAGGTTAGGTTAGGTTAGGTTAGGTTAGGTTAGGTTAGGTTAGGTTAGGTTAGGTTAGGTTAGGTTAGGTTAGGTTAGGTTAGGTTAGGTTAGGTTAGGTTAGGTTAGGTTAGGTTAGGTTAGGTTAGGTTAGGTTAGGTTAGGTTAGGTTAGGTTAGGTTAGGTTAGGTTAGGTTAGGTTAGGTTAGGTTAGGTTAGGTTAGGTTAGGTTAGGTTAGGTTAGGTTAGGTTAGGTTAGGTTAGGTTAGGTTAGGTTAGGTTAGGTTAGGTTAGGTTAGGTTAGGTTAGGTTAGGTTAGGTTAGGTTAGGTTAGGTTAGGTTAGGTTAGGTTAGGTTAGGTTAGGTTAGGTTAGGTTAGGTTAGGTTAGGTTAGGTTAGGTTAGGTTAGGTTAGGTTAGGTTAGGTTAGGTTAGGTTAGGTTAGGTTAGGTTAGGTTAGGTTAGGTTAGGTTAGGTTAGGTTAGGTTAGGTTAGGTTAGGTTAGGTTAGGTTAGGTTAGGTTAGGTTAGGTTAGGTTAGGTTAGGTTAGGTTAGGTTAGGTTAGGTTAGGTTAGGTTAGGTTAGGTTAGGTTAGGTTAGGTTAGGTTAGGTTAGGTTAGGTTAGGTTAGGTTAGGTTAGGTTAGGTTAGGTTAGGTTAGGTTAGGTTAGGTTAGGTTAGGTTAGGTTAGGTTAGGTTAGGTTAGGTTAGGTTAGGTTAGGTTAGGTTAGGTTAGGTTAGGTTAGGTTAGGTTAGGTTAGGTTAGGTTAGGTTAGGTTAGGTTAGGTTAGGTTAGGTTAGGTTAGGTTAGGTTAGGTTAGGTTAGGTTAGGTTAGGTTAGGTTAGGTTAGGTTAGGTTAGGTTAGGTTAGGTTAGGTTAGGTTAGGTTAGGTTAGGTTAGGTTAGGTTAGGTTAGGTTAGGTTAGGTTAGGTTAGGTTAGGTTAGGTTAGGTTAGGTTAGGTTAGGTTAGGTTAGGTTAGGTTAGGTTAGGTTAGGTTAGGTTAGGTTAGGTTAGGTTAGGTTAGGTTAGGTTAGGTTAGGTTAGGTTAGGTTAGGTTAGGTTAGGTTAGGTTAGGTTAGGTTAGGTTAGGTTAGGTTAGGTTAGGTTAGGTTAGGTTAGGTTAGGTTAGGTTAGGTTAGGTTAGGTTAGGTTAGGTTAGGTTAGGTTAGGTTAGGTTAGGTTAGGTTAGGTTAGGTTAGGTTAGGTTAGGTTAGGTTAGGTTAGGTTAGGTTAGGTTAGGTTAGGTTAGGTTAGGTTAGGTTAGGTTAGGTTAGGTTAGGTTAGGTTAGGTTAGGTTAGGTTAGGTTAGGTTAGGTTAGGTTAGGTTAGGTTAGGTTAGGTTAGGTTAGGTTAGGTTAGGTTAGGTTAGGTTAGGTTAGGTTAGGTTAGGTTAGGTTAGGTTAGGTTAGGTTAGGTTAGGTTAGGTTAGGTTAGGTTAGGTTAGGTTAGGTTAGGTTAGGTTAGGTTAGGTTAGGTTAGGTTAGGTTAGGTTAGGTTAGGTTAGGTTAGGTTAGGTTAGGTTAGGTTAGGTTAGGTTAGGTTAGGTTAGGTTAGGTTAGGTTAGGTTAGGTTAGGTTAGGTTAGGTTAGGTTAGGTTAGGTTAGGTTAGGTTAGGTTAGGTTAGGTTAGGTTAGGTTAGGTTAGGTTAGGTTAGGTTAGGTTAGGTTAGGTTAGGTTAGGTTAGGTTAGGTTAGGTTAGGTTAGGTTAGGTTAGGTTAGGTTAGGTTAGGTTAGGTTAGGTTAGGTTAGGTTAGGTTAGGTTAGGTTAGGTTAGGTTAGGTTAGGTTAGGTTAGGTTAGGTTAGGTTAGGTTAGGTTAGGTTAGGTTAGGTTAGGTTAGGTTAGGTTAGGTTAGGTTAGGTTAGGTTAGGTTAGGTTAGGTTAGGTTAGGTTAGGTTAGGTTAGGTTAGGTTAGGTTAGGTTAGGTTAGGTTAGGTTAGGTTAGGTTAGGTTAGGTTAGGTTAGGTTAGGTTAGGTTAGGTTAGGTTAGGTTAGGTTAGGTTAGGTTAGGTTAGGTTAGGTTAGGTTAGGTTAGGTTAGGTTAGGTTAGGTTAGGTTAGGTTAGGTTAGGTTAGGTTAGGTTAGGTTAGGTTAGGTTAGGTTAGGTTAGGTTAGGTTAGGTTAGGTTAGGTTAGGTTAGGTTAGGTTAGGTTAGGTTAGGTTAGGTTAGGTTAGGTTAGGTTAGGTTAGGTTAGGTTAGGTTAGGTTAGGTTAGGTTAGGTTAGGTTAGGTTAGGTTAGGTTAGGTTAGGTTAGGTTAGGTTAGGTTAGGTTAGGTTAGGTTAGGTTAGGTTAGGTTAGGTTAGGTTAGGTTAGGTTAGGTTAGGTTAGGTTAGGTTAGGTTAGGTTAGGTTAGGTTAGGTTAGGTTAGGTTAGGTTAGGTTAGGTTAGGTTAGGTTAGGTTAGGTTAGGTTAGGTTAGGTTAGGTTAGGTTAGGTTAGGTTAGGTTAGGTTAGGTTAGGTTAGGTTAGGTTAGGTTAGGTTAGGTTAGGTTAGGTTAGGTTAGGTTAGGTTAGGTTAGGTTAGGTTAGGTTAGGTTAGGTTAGGTTAGGTTAGGTTAGGTTAGGTTAGGTTAGGTTAGGTTAGGTTAGGTTAGGTTAGGTTAGGTTAGGTTAGGTTAGGTTAGGTTAGGTTAGGTTAGGTTAGGTTAGGTTAGGTTAGGTTAGGTTAGGTTAGGTTAGGTTAGGTTAGGTTAGGTTAGGTTAGGTTAGGTTAGGTTAGGTTAGGTTAGGTTAGGTTAGGTTAGGTTAGGTTAGGTTAGGTTAGGTTAGGTTAGGTTAGGTTAGGTTAGGTTAGGTTAGGTTAGGTTAGGTTAGGTTAGGTTAGGTTAGGTTAGGTTAGGTTAGGTTAGGTTAGGTTAGGTTAGGTTAGGTTAGGTTAGGTTAGGTTAGGTTAGGTTAGGTTAGGTTAGGTTAGGTTAGGTTAGGTTAGGTTAGGTTAGGTTAGGTTAGGTTAGGTTAGGTTAGGTTAGGTTAGGTTAGGTTAGGTTAGGTTAGGTTAGGTTAGGTTAGGTTAGGTTAGGTTAGGTTAGGTTAGGTTAGGTTAGGTTAGGTTAGGTTAGGTTAGGTTAGGTTAGGTTAGGTTAGGTTAGGTTAGGTTAGGTTAGGTTAGGTTAGGTTAGGTTAGGTTAGGTTAGGTTAGGTTAGGTTAGGTTAGGTTAGGTTAGGTTAGGTTAGGTTAGGTTAGGTTAGGTTAGGTTAGGTTAGGTTAGGTTAGGTTAGGTTAGGTTAGGTTAGGTTAGGTTAGGTTAGGTTAGGTTAGGTTAGGTTAGGTTAGGTTAGGTTAGGTTAGGTTAGGTTAGGTTAGGTTAGGTTAGGTTAGGTTAGGTTAGGTTAGGTTAGGTTAGGTTAGGTTAGGTTAGGTTAGGTTAGGTTAGGTTAGGTTAGGTTAGGTTAGGTTAGGTTAGGTTAGGTTAGGTTAGGTTAGGTTAGGTTAGGTTAGGTTAGGTTAGGTTAGGTTAGGTTAGGTTAGGTTAGGTTAGGTTAGGTTAGGTTAGGTTAGGTTAGGTTAGGTTAGGTTAGGTTAGGTTAGGTTAGGTTAGGTTAGGTTAGGTTAGGTTAGGTTAGGTTAGGTTAGGTTAGGTTAGGTTAGGTTAGGTTAGGTTAGGTTAGGTTAGGTTAGGTTAGGTTAGGTTAGGTTAGGTTAGGTTAGGTTAGGTTAGGTTAGGTTAGGTTAGGTTAGGTTAGGTTAGGTTAGGTTAGGTTAGGTTAGGTTAGGTTAGGTTAGGTTAGGTTAGGTTAGGTTAGGTTAGGTTAGGTTAGGTTAGGTTAGGTTAGGTTAGGTTAGGTTAGGTTAGGTTAGGTTAGGTTAGGTTAGGTTAGGTTAGGTTAGGTTAGGTTAGGTTAGGTTAGGTTAGGTTAGGTTAGGTTAGGTTAGGTTAGGTTAGGTTAGGTTAGGTTAGGTTAGGTTAGGTTAGGTTAGGTTAGGTTAGGTTAGGTTAGGTTAGGTTAGGTTAGGTTAGGTTAGGTTAGGTTAGGTTAGGTTAGGTTAGGTTAGGTTAGGTTAGGTTAGGTTAGGTTAGGTTAGGTTAGGTTAGGTTAGGTTAGGTTAGGTTAGGTTAGGTTAGGTTAGGTTAGGTTAGGTTAGGTTAGGTTAGGTTAGGTTAGGTTAGGTTAGGTTAGGTTAGGTTAGGTTAGGTTAGGTTAGGTTAGGTTAGGTTAGGTTAGGTTAGGTTAGGTTAGGTTAGGTTAGGTTAGGTTAGGTTAGGTTAGGTTAGGTTAGGTTAGGTTAGGTTAGGTTAGGTTAGGTTAGGTTAGGTTAGGTTAGGTTAGGTTAGGTTAGGTTAGGTTAGGTTAGGTTAGGTTAGGTTAGGTTAGGTTAGGTTAGGTTAGGTTAGGTTAGGTTAGGTTAGGTTAGGTTAGGTTAGGTTAGGTTAGGTTAGGTTAGGTTAGGTTAGGTTAGGTTAGGTTAGGTTAGGTTAGGTTAGGTTAGGTTAGGTTAGGTTAGGTTAGGTTAGGTTAGGTTAGGTTAGGTTAGGTTAGGTTAGGTTAGGTTAGGTTAGGTTAGGTTAGGTTAGGTTAGGTTAGGTTAGGTTAGGTTAGGTTAGGTTAGGTTAGGTTAGGTTAGGTTAGGTTAGGTTAGGTTAGGTTAGGTTAGGTTAGGTTAGGTTAGGTTAGGTTAGGTTAGGTTAGGTTAGGTTAGGTTAGGTTAGGTTAGGTTAGGTTAGGTTAGGTTAGGTTAGGTTAGGTTAGGTTAGGTTAGGTTAGGTTAGGTTAGGTTAGGTTAGGTTAGGTTAGGTTAGGTTAGGTTAGGTTAGGTTAGGTTAGGTTAGGTTAGGTTAGGTTAGGTTAGGTTAGGTTAGGTTAGGTTAGGTTAGGTTAGGTTAGGTTAGGTTAGGTTAGGTTAGGTTAGGTTAGGTTAGGTTAGGTTAGGTTAGGTTAGGTTAGGTTAGGTTAGGTTAGGTTAGGTTAGGTTAGGTTAGGTTAGGTTAGGTTAGGTTAGGTTAGGTTAGGTTAGGTTAGGTTAGGTTAGGTTAGGTTAGGTTAGGTTAGGTTAGGTTAGGTTAGGTTAGGTTAGGTTAGGTTAGGTTAGGTTAGGTTAGGTTAGGTTAGGTTAGGTTAGGTTAGGTTAGGTTAGGTTAGGTTAGGTTAGGTTAGGTTAGGTTAGGTTAGGTTAGGTTAGGTTAGGTTAGGTTAGGTTAGGTTAGGTTAGGTTAGGTTAGGTTAGGTTAGGTTAGGTTAGGTTAGGTTAGGTTAGGTTAGGTTAGGTTAGGTTAGGTTAGGTTAGGTTAGGTTAGGTTAGGTTAGGTTAGGTTAGGTTAGGTTAGGTTAGGTTAGGTTAGGTTAGGTTAGGTTAGGTTAGGTTAGGTTAGGTTAGGTTAGGTTAGGTTAGGTTAGGTTAGGTTAGGTTAGGTTAGGTTAGGTTAGGTTAGGTTAGGTTAGGTTAGGTTAGGTTAGGTTAGGTTAGGTTAGGTTAGGTTAGGTTAGGTTAGGTTAGGTTAGGTTAGGTTAGGTTAGGTTAGGTTAGGTTAGGTTAGGTTAGGTTAGGTTAGGTTAGGTTAGGTTAGGTTAGGTTAGGTTAGGTTAGGTTAGGTTAGGTTAGGTTAGGTTAGGTTAGGTTAGGTTAGGTTAGGTTAGGTTAGGTTAGGTTAGGTTAGGTTAGGTTAGGTTAGGTTAGGTTAGGTTAGGTTAGGTTAGGTTAGGTTAGGTTAGGTTAGGTTAGGTTAGGTTAGGTTAGGTTAGGTTAGGTTAGGTTAGGTTAGGTTAGGTTAGGTTAGGTTAGGTTAGGTTAGGTTAGGTTAGGTTAGGTTAGGTTAGGTTAGGTTAGGTTAGGTTAGGTTAGGTTAGGTTAGGTTAGGTTAGGTTAGGTTAGGTTAGGTTAGGTTAGGTTAGGTTAGGTTAGGTTAGGTTAGGTTAGGTTAGGTTAGGTTAGGTTAGGTTAGGTTAGGTTAGGTTAGGTTAGGTTAGGTTAGGTTAGGTTAGGTTAGGTTAGGTTAGGTTAGGTTAGGTTAGGTTAGGTTAGGTTAGGTTAGGTTAGGTTAGGTTAGGTTAGGTTAGGTTAGGTTAGGTTAGGTTAGGTTAGGTTAGGTTAGGTTAGGTTAGGTTAGGTTAGGTTAGGTTAGGTTAGGTTAGGTTAGGTTAGGTTAGGTTAGGTTAGGTTAGGTTAGGTTAGGTTAGGTTAGGTTAGGTTAGGTTAGGTTAGGTTAGGTTAGGTTAGGTTAGGTTAGGTTAGGTTAGGTTAGGTTAGGTTAGGTTAGGTTAGGTTAGGTTAGGTTAGGTTAGGTTAGGTTAGGTTAGGTTAGGTTAGGTTAGGTTAGGTTAGGTTAGGTTAGGTTAGGTTAGGTTAGGTTAGGTTAGGTTAGGTTAGGTTAGGTTAGGTTAGGTTAGGTTAGGTTAGGTTAGGTTAGGTTAGGTTAGGTTAGGTTAGGTTAGGTTAGGTTAGGTTAGGTTAGGTTAGGTTAGGTTAGGTTAGGTTAGGTTAGGTTAGGTTAGGTTAGGTTAGGTTAGGTTAGGTTAGGTTAGGTTAGGTTAGGTTAGGTTAGGTTAGGTTAGGTTAGGTTAGGTTAGGTTAGGTTAGGTTAGGTTAGGTTAGGTTAGGTTAGGTTAGGTTAGGTTAGGTTAGGTTAGGTTAGGTTAGGTTAGGTTAGGTTAGGTTAGGTTAGGTTAGGTTAGGTTAGGTTAGGTTAGGTTAGGTTAGGTTAGGTTAGGTTAGGTTAGGTTAGGTTAGGTTAGGTTAGGTTAGGTTAGGTTAGGTTAGGTTAGGTTAGGTTAGGTTAGGTTAGGTTAGGTTAGGTTAGGTTAGGTTAGGTTAGGTTAGGTTAGGTTAGGTTAGGTTAGGTTAGGTTAGGTTAGGTTATTAGGTTAGGTTAGGTTAGGTTAGGTTAGGTTAGGTTAGGTTAGGTTAGGTTAGGTTAGGTTAGGTTAGGTTAGGTTAGGTTAGGTTAGGTTAGGTTAGGTTAGGTTAGGTTAGGTTAGGTTAGGTTAGGTTAGGTTAGGTT